>JAMQGT020012664.1:0-47500 GCA_024447675.2 Pterophyllum scalare | reverse complement strand
GGGGCTGAACATTTTTACTCTTAAGTTTTATCAAGGTTAGTGTGGAAGTAAATATCAACCTCCCACCAAAAGCCCCACTGTCTGTGTCAGGACATAGCAACAGCCTGTTCTTCCGTTCGTTTTTCCGGGACAATAAATAAATAAATATTATCTTCAATGTAGAAATGCTTCCAGACAACCCCGAATATTAATTGTACCTCGGTTCCGTTGGATGATTAACATAAACTTTAAGTTCGATGTGCACAAGAGCATCACTTACCATTCAAGATGCACTGGAAAAAGAAAAGAGCCAATATCCACATGCCCCGCTCCGTTCAATATCCAAGCTTATGCTTTTTCTTCTTCTCTCTACGCACTCTTTCTTCTTGTTATTCCCCCTTTTATTTTTTCAAGTCAATTGCAATGAAAGAAAAGGGAGCCTGCAAATCTCTCTCTCCCTCCCTCTCTCCTTCTTTCTCTCTCTTTCTCTCTCTCCCTCAATCCTTCACGTTGGGAAGAAGATAAGAGGAGGAGGTTTGAGCTTTTTCCTGCTGCTGATTGTCTCCTGGTACAACGGGAGATAGTATATGATCCACAACTGCGCGTCTAGGACTGACCGCACCGCACCGTGCCGGGCCTCAGTGCAGCCGTCCCTCCGTACCGGTGTGCAGCTCTGGGTGGAACATGAGGGAGCTTGGCTCGGTGTGCTCCGGACCAGGTGAGCTGTGCCGCCGCTGCTGCTGAGTCAGAGGCTGGAAAGCATAGGACAGACTGCCTGTGTGCACACACTGAAATCCGCCGTTAGATAATTAAAACATCAAAGCAAAAATAAGAACAAAAAGCCTCCAATAAAGAAAATAACCAATAAACAATAAATAAATCAGAAGTCTATGCGCTGAAAAGAGGCAAACGTGTCATCTCAGGTATGTGGAAAAATGCGTAAAAAGTTGGAATTTTTTGTCGCGGATTAAAAAGCGCATGGAGTTGACTGTTAGCTGCGCTGGAAACTCATTCTCTCTTCGCCACCTCTCTCCATCCGGCGAGCAACAAGCACACGCATCTTCCCCCCGCAGCCGCACACACAAACTGCGCACACTGGTCCCTGCGCTTATAACCTGCCCTGCCTTAGAGCACCGTGGAATAAAGCCTCGCTTCCTTCTCCGCAGCCGCTTTCCTCCCTCTCCATTGCCTTAAAGGTGCACGGCTGGGGGTGGCGAGGTGGGGTGGGGGGTGGGGGGGCACAGCTGAGCCTCTGGCGTAAAAAAAAATAATAAAAAAAGAGAGAGAAGAAGAGAAAAAATAAAGAAAATAAAAACCCCTTTCTTTTGTTTTATCCTAGAGATGACGGATCAAGGTGCCTCTCTCAGAAAGAGTGAACTGTGCATTAACACAAGCAAAAACACAGAATTAGCTCAGGCAGGACATCCTTCTATGGTTTGTTGCCACTCTTGTGGTGTAGCAGGCTGCAGGATGGATACTGAAGGAGGGAGGGAGGCAGGGAGAAGGAGTGATGTAGGCTACACCTGACTGGATGCTATGTAGGCATTTGGTTAAGGGGGAAAAAAAGCTAAATTATCTTAATTGGAGGAGATCAAATCGTGTCCTTTAATGTGTCTTCTGGGTAATTTATGAGCCCCAGGGGCGTTTTGGGGGCCCTGCCAGCTTTACCCCTGCATTCATTAATTGACCTTGACAAATATAAGTAGCGACCCCCCTAATGCACCAGGGGGCATCAAACAGCGGCCATGTTAGACATCCACAGCCCCCTGCATGAGTTCACCTCCATTTAAACCACAGAGGAGGAGGAGGAGGCTGGGAATTAAGTTATGAAGAGAAGCAAACAGTGTAGTGTAAACCCACCTTTTTTGGAATGATTAAGATTGGCCTTCTCATTAAAATTTTACAATTTGTTCATTTGTAGCATTTGGGTGTAAAAAATGCATCATCTTTGTCAGTAATTTTGAGGCACAAAGATTCAGACACTTCCATTTGAACCTTTAGCGAGCAAACATCAGTGCTGTGCTTTTCAGATGCTATGTTATGATAAGAAAGTCACATTTGGACCATAATTTTCGATTTGAAATGATTTTGCAGGCCCTGACACAATAGTAACTGCAGTGACATCCACTGCCATGTGACTGTTTGAATTTAGTGTGGCCCATTTATGTTCAAAGGCGATCCAGTCTTTAGCCCTCAGCCCAGATACAGTATCTGTCTTTAGGACTTAGCATCCACATCAGACGTGCACATGAACATGCGCTGCACCAGGAATACAGGACCTGTCACCGCCTGTCTGGCCCCTGCATGCGCTTCCAGCCAGGCATCCCCAAAATAAAACCGATCATTATCACTGACTCTAGCCACCCGAAATAAGATAGCAGGGAGCAAAACATGCACTATGCCTCACACATTGTACAAAGTATTTTGTTTGTATGTGTGTGGATTTTGCCTAATCCCCTTCTCTGTCAATCTCCTTGACTCCCAGTAGCGAGGGGGGTTTGTTGATCATTCAGTAATGACGTTTTGTTCTTGGAATGCATACATCTCCCCTTCTTCTCTCTGCCTTTGTACAGCACTGGTCTGCAGCCTGGCACTTTCAACACCCTGCTACCCTTTTCAAATGGATTATTATTAGAAACCCTAGTCTATATATCTTGCTCCAGTTGCAGGTAGCTACCTACTTAGACTGCCAGCAAATCTGAGGCTAAACTGGCTCACACATCAGCGCCTACAGTACCTACATATCTACAGTAATTGCACACTTAGGGGGTTGTTATCTAGTATGTTTAAACGACATTCTGCAGGATTACCTAAATTTTCCTCTATCTCATGCATTCTTAGTACAAACCTGTAAGCCAAGACTTTGTGGAAAATAAAATTCAAACAGACATTTTAATAACTGCTGTATGAGAAATGAGCAATCTAAACCACCAAACAGCTGTTTTATGCTAATAGCTTATTTACAACTGACACAATCGTTGGTTGATGTTACTGAGAAAACACACAAACACAAGAGCACCAATTAACTTGGCAACAACCCGTTTCCTCACTGGTCTTGTTGATTCATTGCCTTTTATGCCTTGTTATTTCTAATCATTCGGCCATATGGTAAATGATTGTCTCCAGCGTGCATCCCAGTGGATGGGGTTCAGAGATTGGATTAAAATCACTGGCTGTATGGTCAAACACAGCTCAGTCCTTATTTTTTTAATCCCTGCTTTATGTTGTGAGGTTAGGATCAAATCAAAAGGTTTTATCCTCTTTGAGCCATCTTGTTAATTAACTGTACTGATTCCTTAACCAGATGCAAAATTTTAACTTATTTTTTAACTTCTAAAAAAGTAAAAATTTATTGGTGGTTGAAGAGAAAAAGAAGTATAGTAATTTAAAAAAAGAAAGAAAGAAATTGAACATTATTAGAGGGTGTGTGACAGTTGTGTGACCCTCTCATTCCTTCTGCAAATGCAAGTTGTAAACAAATGAGGGAGAAAGCAAACAGATGAGAGCCATACTAACCAATCCTGTTCTGCTGTACTTTGATGAAAAAAAGAAAAAGAGTAGCTATATGTTCTGGGAAACCAGGTGCATGCAAGCTTAATATTGAAAAACTCAGGATTTTTTTTTTTTGGCCACACTATCCTATGTGACAGATTTGGCTTTTTGTCACACTATTTTCTACTCCAAAAACAAAATCAAGATGAAAGATCACTGTTTTGACACATCAGAGGAAATCTAGTATGCATTGCAGAGGTAAAGCACAAGGGGACAGAGCAGGTCATCCATCAAATGATCTAAAAATAGCAGCAGTGCTGGAAGCTGTCTGGACATTCACAAGAAAATGATCTTGAACCATGATAATCAGTCATTTTACCAGTTCAGTTCATCTTATGCAGAGCACCTGTTTTTTGGTTGTTTTTTTTTTGTGCATTTGTGTTTGTTTTTTTGTGTATCCTTTAACTTCTGGTTTCTGTTCTTGGCAAAATCAAAAATACAGGTCAAAAGTGGGGGTCAAAAAGAAGCCAGAACCGTGGCCCAGTGTTCAGGACTGTTACCTCAAAAGATAGTCCTGGGTTGCAAGTTAAATGGTAAATGGACTGGTTCTTATGTAGCACTTTTCTGCTCTACATGAGCGCTCAAAGCACTTTATACAGCATGTGTCATTCACCCATTCAAACACATTCATACCAGCACTTTCTACATCTTAAGTGCTTTCTATCTAACATTCACACACACACAACCACACTCCGATGAACGCATCAGGAGCAACTCGGGGTTCAGTATCTTGCCCAAGGATACTTTGGCATGCAGATTGAAGCAGCTGGGAATCAAACCACCAACCTTCCAATTCTACCTTGTGAGCCACAGTCACCCCAGTATCATGTGGGAAGTTTGCATGTTCTCTCCAGGAACCCAGGTTCCTCCCACACTACAAAGACATGCATGGTTTAGGTTAACTGGCACTTCTAAATTGGTCATAGGTATGAACGTGAGTGAGAACAGATGTCTGTTTCTCTGTTTTTTCCTGTGATAGTCTGGCAACCTGCCCAGGGAATACCCCACCTTTTACCCTGTGGCAGATGGAATAGGCTCAAGCCTCCCTCCTACACTGAATTGGATGGATGGATGGACAGACGGACGGACGTTTGGATGGACGGAAGGTCAAAATGGTTAGCTCTGATGGGTTCAGACAGATATATTTCTCAAATGTGGGAACATGTGTCAACATTATGAAGTGGCATGACCTTTTACAACATCCACAATACCCTAGATATCAGATTTAAAAGATGATCTCTGAAAAATTACATATGGTGTAAACAGCCACAACCCAGTGTACTCCTAGTGCTGACCCCAAACTCAAATAAATGAGGAGGGTTGCATTAGAAAGGGCATGCCATGCAAAATCTTGGCTAAATCAAACATGTGAATCATAAAGAATGAGATTTCAGTACTGGATTGGTTTGGACCTGGGCTAACAACAACCACCTCCCATGCTGCTGGCCAATAGGGTGCTAACTGTGCTACTGTTGGAGGAAGAGGAGAGGGGGGAGGCAGGAGGTAGCAAAGGCAGAGAAGGAAAGGCAGGAGTGTGGAGGTGAGAGTAGGGGCACTAATTGTAGGGACTATGACTGGATGTGATAGAGAGCAGGAAGGAGACCAGGTAGAGAAGACGCAAGACTAGGAGCATTAGAGGTGGATTCAAGCGATTCTACCATGGTCTAGATAGGAAAATAAATGGAGTAGGGCTAATCTTAAAGGAAGCATACTGTATGTGAAAAGTGTTGTGGAGGTGAAGAGAGTGTCAGACAGGATCATGAGTTTAAGCAAATCAAAGGGGTTATGTTGAATGAAAGTAGAGTCTGCACACCAGCGAAAGCTCCTAAATGACTTTTAATACAATACCATAATGTGACCTTTCGGGCACTGAGCGAGTGCCGAAGTCCCGCAGGCCAACCAAGCCTTATAGGACTCCTTCTTCAGCTTGATGGCTCCCTTCACCTCCGGTGACCACCATCTGGTTTGATCCACCACGACAGGCACCAACCACTTTGAGCTCAGCTCTGAGCAGCATCATCAAGAATGGAGGTGAGGAACATGGTCCATTCGGACTCAATGTCCTCACCTCGGTGATGATGTTGAAGTTCTGCCAGAGGTGTGACTTGAAGATCTCGCGTTCAGCCACCTCACGTTTTGCGCGAGCTGATGCTTCTAAAAAATATGCTCTGACTGGGAAAAAAAACAACAATCAAAACACCTTGACTCCACACATTCACTACTTCATACTTTAGCTGCATGTGCGCATTGAGAGTGCCCATACTGTGTGCTAGCATAGCTGCCTAAACAACACACCTAAAGCTGGAAATGAGTGAACACACTGCACCAGAGGAAGAAATTCAGACAGACATCGCCAGCCAGTCTAATGCCTTAGATTTAATTCCTAGGCAAGGATCATCTTCACTCACAGCAAGACAATCCGGGTTTGATTCCTGGTCCAGGCCATTATGTGTGGAGTTTACATGTTTGCACGCTTGTGTAGGTTTCTTTAAGGTACTCCAGTTTCCTCCCACAGTCCAAATACATGCATGTTAGGTTGATCGGTCACTCTAAATTGCCCATAGGTATGAATGTGTGCGTGAATGTGTGTTGGCCATGCTTTGGATTGATGACCTGTCCATGGTGTACCCCACCTTTGCCTGATGATGCTGGGATTGGCTCCAGCCACAGCCCAGCACAGCTCCTGGAGGTGTAATGTGTATGTGATAGGGGTGTAACAGTACAAAATTCCACGGTTCGGTTCATGCTGCAGTACAGATGTGGTTCAGTGAATTTGATTCAGTTCATTTGCATATATGAAATAGTTATTTCTGGATCAAATGATGATTTATGCAACTAAAACAAACAAGTTACTTAGAACTAGGTCTGTTATTGTTTCACTACTAAAACACAGTGCAACACAACATTTCTCAGAAAATAATACTCTTCTAATGAGATTCATGAGAACATAATTAACAAGCATCTACATATCACCTTATTATCATCTCATGCTTATTTATTCCCAGTACTGTCACAGTGACTGATTTTTAGCAGATCAGACCCGCGACCCTTCTGTTTATGGACAACAACAACAGCTGGTTATGAGCTAACATTACGCAAGCTAATGTTGGGCTTGAGTGTCCTAAAAATCACACTTTCCCCTGATAAATAGTTTGATTACATTCTCACATCATATGAGAGTTTATTTGCTAAGTGTCCAAGTTGTCCACAACATTAGATCCACCTCAAAAGGCATTTCAGCACCCCAAGCTAACAGTGACCGAATCAGCAGTGCTTACTAAAACAGCAGTGGCTACAAGTCCTGGATAACCTCAACAATTCACCTCAATATCAGTCATAGGACAGAAGTGAGCTTTACCGACTCATCGACTCGTTTTGGACTTTAAAAGTTTTACAGCCTCCACCAGAGTAAACAGACGTGGACGCTTCATGAGGTAAACAGTGATCATGCAGTCTGCACTCACTAGATGACCTAAGTGTTTATTATTAAAATATGTCAAAATATAGTGTGTACAAAAAAAGTTTTTTGAACACAAACATTATGCAAAAAAACATTATGGGAGGCACTGCTATGGGATACAGAGGGTTAAAACAGAACTCGAATTTATTTAGATCTTTTTATTCTTTTCACAATAACCATGTGATCAGTTTGCTAAACCGTGGCTTCTATAACGCGGTCATCGGCTAACTGCAGTGAACCCTTACACCTCTAGTAGGATGGCCCAGCAGTTCTGTCCATATGGTGTATGTTTGGAAAGAAAAGGGAGAAGCATTTGATGAAAAGAAAAATCTTATCAATTTTTAAGCCTTACAGTGGAAGTTTTCTGCTTTAGGATTGTGTGGATGCCAATGGCAGGAAACACTGCAGGGACAGAGAGAGAACACTTCCACCAAGAACTACTTCGAACAAGAGAACCGCTGCTCAGCTGTTTTGCATGCATAACATGAATCGGTGTGTGATGTTTGATGAGTCTAGCCTGGACAGTGTGCATCTGTGGTGTGAATTTGAACATACTAGGTGAGATTGTTCTGGAGTTATTGCATTCACAAGGGTTTCAGAAAACCTGACCTCTGACCTTTAGCTTGAGGTCAAGGTCGCCAAGATTCAAACTCCTGCAAGATTTTTAGTTGATGCATCTATGGTGTGAATTTGAATATTCTAGTTCAAATTTTTTTTCAAGTTATCGCATTCACAAAGTTGAAAGTTGGCCAACCACCTGTAATCCGGGTGATGACAATACCCCTCAGTCTTTTTAGGCTCAGGGGTAAAAACATAGGTAAAAACAGACCCCTGACATCACTGGAAATCAAAATCTTTGCTTGCAACTGTTAGTGTGCAACATGTATTTAATTTTTTCTTTATGATACAGGTTTAGGACCTCATTTACAAAAATAGGTATACAAGTTAAACAAGAAGTGTAACGTGGCTAGCTATAATATTTATTAATTATAACTAGAAATAGATATATTTCACAAAGGAAATTTTGATGGTTGTTTTAACAAAATAGTTCCATGTTTGATTACATTTAAACAAACCCATAAAATATATGTGGTATTGTTTTAAAGATGACCAATGATGACAGGCAGGTTCATCTCAAAAAGTAAATGAGGGAGCTCTGCTGCCAGGATCAGACTGCTGAATAATTTAAAACACCTTATGAGACATAAATGGAAGAACAGTAGTCTAACATACATCCTGAGACCCTCATTTCATTAGTTCATCTATGAATCCTAGTCTCAGCTCATAAATTCAGAATAGAATGAGAGACAAAGTCACAATTCAACTTTAATCAGTCCACATGTCTGAAGAATAAAGAAATGCAGAAATTATGTTTCCTTTGAGAATATTTTGACATTAATAGAGGGTGAAGAGTGCTGTCTGCTTGAAAATAATCTATGTTCCACAATCCCGCACTCCACACACACACAAAGTTTTACACCAGAAAACACCAGATATTCTCACTGCTAAAGCAGCAGACAATTTGAATAACCAATCCAGGCTTCATTACAGATAAACTGTTAATACTATTAATCTGTTGAGGTTCCTTACATTAAAAAAAGTCACCCAAATACCTTATGGCTGAATTATCTTTTTTAACAAGGACATGGCTTATTTAAAAGTATGAGACTGGAAGGAAAAAATAAAGAAAAAGGACTTTACAAGGATTTCAGTAATGTTGCTCAGTAAAACACTGTTTATTTTTAAATGAGGGATACTCCGATATATGAAAATCAGTATCGGTCAAAATCCAGTCTTCTTGACTGATATCAACATGTTGCAAATGGAATATTTACAGATGTCAGTGGCCGACATCTATTATTATTTTATTGTGTCATATCAATTTTGCACTGGCTAGATGTTTAAAGATAATATGATAAGGAGCTAAAAGGCCTTAAAACATTAAAGATGTTTTTTTAATAAAGAAGATGCCCTCATCTTCTTGGCACAAAGGGGAAGAAATAACATAACATCAAAATAATTAAACAAAAAAAATACTGGTATTTGTCCTGGCTAGTGACTAAATTGTTATTTTAAATAGTGGTATTTGTATCAGCCCAGGATTTCACAATTGGCACATCCCTAATTTATTTTAATAGCATTCACTAACATCCAGTTTAAAATGTGTTCCATTGTATGTTAATTAAAAGACCAAGGAACAAGAAATGCCAGGTAGTTTACCTGATTTATTTCACTATCTTGCCTTTTAAGGTAATAACCAAGAGGACAGAGCAAAGATCCTTGATGGCCTACTTTATAAGATCTTATTCACTGATTCAACTCATTGACTACTTTGCATCTCACAGCTCGATGCTCTCTTACCCAGGCCTGATATGAATGGACAGCAGAGTCATCCAGAGGTAATTCAAGGCTTTTAGGTTTTTGGAACAAAAGCAGCAGAATTCATAAATTTGGTGTACTCTGAATTGATTAGTGAGTTGACGATTCACAAGACTTTAATTCATTTCAATCAGTTATTGTTCTATGTTCATCCTCGATGGTAATATGGAATTTTAACTACAGTGTGTTTATTGCAGAGTTTGTTTATAACATACTGAATATGAATTCAGGATTTTTTTTTCAAAGAGAATTTTACATGTCAGCAGTATAAATTGTTCTTTGCAGTATTATATGTATCAACCAAATTTTCTGGTTCCCAAATCTTTAGTGTCTTAAATATTTAAAATTTGACTTTTACAATAGAAAGATCGTTTCATTGAGAGGTTAAGGTTCCCATTCAGGGTTATGGTACATTTTAATCAACTCACAGCAAACACACAAAATGACAAACTACTGAATATAATGGAAGCTTGCCTTTGAATTCTGTGCTTTTCACAAAAGGTTAGCAAAATAAACCTTTTTCTAAACCTTTTTAAATTAAAGCTGAATTTAATATTTTTCAAGAAATTGTCATACTGCCATAATCAGCCCTTGACAGAGGAGAGTCTGTCAATCACCCCCAGTTTCCTCAACATTCCTATTTTACATTTGCTCTTGGAACATGGAGGTAGTGCGAATAAATGCTGTAATTAAAATAATATAGCAACATAGAAAAAGGATCTTCTATTAGACATTTTTAATTACTAAAACATAATCATATTCCCTGGAGACTGCTTCCAGAGATCAGACCATGCTTTGAGGTGAGCCTGACTATATCTAGCCAGTATCTCTTAAACTCATGCACTAGCTCAGGCTCCTTCTGCACCAGAGAGGTGATGTTCCAGGTCCCAAAAGCCAGGTTTGATAGCTGGAAATCTATCCACCAGCGCTTCAACACTTGGACGCCATCCAACACGCACTGCACCCAACCCCTACAGTGCCTCCAGCAGGTGGTAGGCTTGCAGGAGGGTGGGCCCAGGTCTACTCATTGGGCTGCACATGACTGGGCCCCATGGGCTAAAGCCCAGTCACCAGGCATGCTCCCTTGAGCACCCTCCCAAGGACTGGCCCAGGGTGGGGCCCCAGCAACCCTATCCCAGGCAAGGTAAACTGTTCCCTTGATGTTCCTCTCATAAAGGTTGTCTGAATTGCTCTTTTTCTGGCTCCTCACCCGGGACCAATTTGCCTTGGGAGACCCTACCAGGGGACAAAAGCCCCCATACAGAATAGCCCCTGGGATCACTGGGACACACAGCCCATCCACCATAATAAGGTAGCCATATGTGGAGGGGAATGGACAGAAGTTCAGGAGCTGGACTCTGTTCCAGTCTGGAGTTGCGCTCGGTGAGAGACGGAAAGCTGGGGTGGGTATCCTTGAATCTCCTCGGCTTCCTGCTTGTACACTGGATGGGAGAGTCGCTTCCCTGTGCCTTTGGTCAAGGGAATGGATCCTGACTGTTGTTTGTGTTTATGCTCCGAATGATAGTTCAAAGTACCCAGCCTTCTTGGAGTCACTGGGTGGGATATCAAGGGGGTGCAATCTGGTGACTTCGTCGTCCTACTGGGAGACCTCAACATTCACATAGGCACCAACAGTGAGACCTACAGGTGTGTGATTGGAAGGAATGGTCTGCCTGATCTGAACCTGAGAGGTGTTCTGTTATTGGACTTCTGTGCAACACAAAGGTTGTTCATAAAAAATACAATGTTTGAACATAAGGATTTTCATAAGTGCAGGTGTCACCAGGACATCCTAGGTCACAGGTCAATGATTGATTTTGTAATTGTATAATCAGATCTGAGGCCGTATGTTCTGAACACTTGGTTGTTCTGAACGCTGAGCTGTCAACTGATCACCACCTAGTAGTGAATTGGATTAGGTGGCGAGGGAGGATGCTGGACAGACCTGGTGCACCTAAACGTATAGTAAGGGTGCACTGGGAACACCTGGCAGAGGCCCCAGTCAACGAGATATTCAACTCCCACCTTTGGCAGAATTTCGACAGCAATCCGATGGAGGCTGAGGACACTGAGTCCAAATGAACTGTGTTCCGCACCTCCATTGTTGAGGCTGCTGCACAGAGCTGGGGCTGGCAGGAGTCTGAGGTTGAGGGGGTTGACTCACCATCACCAGGGGTGAGGTCACTGAGGTAGCTAAACAACTCCTGGATGCTGTACGGCTGTCTTGGTTTACACGTCTCTGCAACATTGCATGGAAATCTGGGGTGGTGCCACTGAATTGGCAGGCTGGAGTGGGGTTTGCCATCCTCAAGAAGGGGGACCAGAGGGTGTGCTTCAACTACTGGGGGATCACACTCCTCAGCCTTCCTGAGAAAGTCTATACCAGGGTGCTAGAAAGGAGAGTTCATCCATTAGTTGAAGCTTGGATTCAAGAGGAACAGTGTGGTTTTTGTCCTGGTTGTGGAACGCTGAACCAGCTCTTTATCCTCTCGCGGATATTCAAGTTTGCACAGAAGTCTGCCTACCCACTCTACATGTGTTTTGTGGACCCGAAGAAGGCATTCAACCACATCCCTCAGTATTCTGTAGGAGGCGCTGTGGGATAATGGGGTGTCCGGCCTGCTGTCACAAGCCATTCAGTCCCTGTGCACCTGTAGCGAAAGCTTGATCCACATTGCTGACAATAACTTGGACTAATTTCCAGTGGGTGTTGGACTCTGCCAGGGCTGCCCTTTGTCACAGATTCTGTTCTTAGCATGTATGAACAGAATTTCTAGGCTTAGCCACGGAGTGGAAGGCTTCTGCACTAGAAAGAGAAATTCATCTCTGATTTTTGAGGATGATGTGGTCCTGTTGGTTTCATTAGGTGGTGGTCTCCAGTTTGCATGGGAGCAGTTCACAGCCAAATATGAAGCAGCAGGTATGAGAATTAGCACCTCTAAGTCTCTATGGTTCTTAGCTGGAAAAGGGTGGCGTGCCCACTCCAGGTCAGGGATGATTTGCTGCCCCGAGTGGAGGAGTGTAGGTATCTCGGGGTCTTGTTCACCAGTGCAGGGAGCGGGAGATTGACAGAAGGACTGGGGCTGCGGCTACAGTGATGTGGACACTGCACCAGTCCGTCGTAGTGAAGAAAGAGCTGAGTGTTAAAGTGAAACTGTTGATTTACTGGTTCATCAATGGCCCTACCCTCACCTATGGTCACAAGCTTTGGGTAATGACCAAAAGAACGAGATTGCAGTGGCAGAAATGAGCTTCCTCCAAAGGGTGACTGGCCTCTCCCTTTGAGAGAAGGTGAAGAGTGGCTGGGGAGAGGGAGATCTGGTTTTCTCTGCTTAGACTGCTGCCCCCGCAATCCAGCTCCAGATAAGCAGAAGAAAATATGTGGATAATCATATTCACTATAAAGTCATAAACTAATAATGACTGTTTTTAATTAAAAGGAATTTATTTTTCCAAATTACTGGAGAGGGATTTGGCAGACAATATTTTTAAGATAAATACCTGTTCTGCCTTCCAGCTTGATAAATGAACTGTTTATCTTTGATAATGATTTTTTCCATAATGTGATGCGATGCAAGATCGAGATGTGTTGTTGTGACTGTAACATAAAACTAAACTAAGATATCTGAGAGTGACTGGGTCACTGTCAGTCAGAGTAATAGTAAACTAATAGTAAACATCTTTGAGTTGGACTTTTTTGGTCTGTAACTGTCCAATATGGGGTGGCAGCGTTGCTTAGTAACCACAGCACATGACTGACCTTATCGGTACAGTCATAAAAATGTATGAAGTTCCCTTACTCATTTACCCTTCTCTATTGAGCTCTCTCTCTTTTCTTCCCTTGTCCTCTCTCACTCCCCCCCCACACAAACTCTCAGAGACACAACTGAAATGTATTCTTTGTTCGTAGAACAAGAGAGAGAGAGAGAGAGAGAGAGAGAGTAAGCACAGTAGGGTAGTAATGAAGGGCTATACTTGACACATGCCACAGACGGCATAAAGCAGCATGGGGGGGGGCATCCATTGACAGGAAGATCAGCAGTCACAAGCTATACTGGAAAAAGCAGAGTGTGGGAGCAAGTTCACTTCCATAGAAATATTTTCATTAAGCCAATTATGAAAATAACAAGTAAAACCTACAGATTTAAGAAACACACACTATAATGATATTTGGATTATGTGTTTGGAGTGCTTTCAGTATCAAATCTCTGTGATCTACTTAGCTGATGTAAATCTGTGTTGTTTACAGTGTCTTAATCTGGGTTTAATCCCTAAAACATATTTATTGAACTGACAAAGTATTATGCAGCAGAGGCAGTGTGTAAGGCTGTGTGAGGTTTTCTGAGGCCTATGTGAAACAGGAGCAATACTAATGATTCCACACAGGACGTTAAGCACCACGTCTGTCAGCTCATTGACACAGTATCACAGCGACTGGCTTTTCCTGCAAAGTGCTACTCTGTTGTTCCCACAGGGACCACAGATGTTAGCCTTGCTGTCGCCGCCATCACCATCTTTTCACCCTGACAACATCTGCACAGCTGTGTTGTCAGCTGAAACGCTGCAACTTGCTCTTGAACTGTTGACAGCTAGGAGCAGGTCGGCACAGATGGCAGGAGGGGGTGTCAGGGGACTGGCACCGGGTGGGTGGGTGGTTGGGGGGTGGCAGGTGAAGAGTGGGGCTCCCATCTGGCCTTGATGCTGGCGATCTGCCCCGGGGCATCTCCAATGTTTCCTTGACAGAAAAACTGTCAGGAGTTGGAAGTCACCTTGCGCAAAATGTTGTACTCTCTGGGAGGTTTCAGCGGAGTTGGTGGGCGGGAGGGGCTTCAAACGATCCAGTCTGTGCTAATTTTAGCAGACAGTTAAAGAAAAAAGCAAGGGGAGCTAACTAATAATTAATTATTTCATACCTCCTAATGTGTAGGGTGAAAACCTAAAATGTCCATGTCGTGATAGTTACAGTAGTGTGCAAAAGTCTTGAGCCACTCCTCATTTGTTTGCATTTTGCTTTCAAGAGCCAAACTTTGTTGTAATTTTTAAAGTGATCTCGAGCAGTAGTTCTCCAGGCCTTGAGAAGGTCTTTCAGAGTTTTTCTTTGGACATGGCTGTTTTTTCCAGCATTTTCAAAGGCACGTTTTGTCATGTCGGGCAATGTGACGAGCAGAGATGGACTCAGATGCAGGACTCCGGATACTGACATAACTTAAAAGGTGTTTATTGAGATGGACAAGAAACAAAAAAAGCAAAATTCTGCTGGGAGTCAAACGAAGAGCAGAAAACAAAAACGAAGCAAGGTAGACAAAAATAGCAGCATGGCAACATCAACGACACGACAACAAGCAGAGAAAACACAGGACTAAAATAAACCAGGGGTTAACGAGGAAAAGTGGAAACAGCAGGTAACACAGCTGAACACAATGACACTGACGAGACAAGGGGAAGAAAAATTAAATACACTGCACAGGAAACAAGACACTACCAAAATAAAACAGCAAGTAGGACAAGGGAACAGAGATAGAGACTTGACACAAAACACAAGGAGCTAGAAATAAACTGCAGACCAAAAACAAAAGAACAAAAAACACTGGGCCACCGGCCCAGGACCATGACACATTTTGTATGTTAAGCCACTTAATATGGATATGAGTCATTCAAGCATAAAAAAGGCACCTAACTGACAACAGACATAATAGCAAGCAATGTTAAATGGTATCTTCAGACATTTTGTTAGTAGCAGCCTGTTGAATCTACAAAAAAAAATTAAAAATTAAAAAAAAATAACAAAGTTTGAAAGGCATAAAACTGTATTTTCACACCAACAAGGTGATTCCCAAAAAAGCTATTAGCTGAAAACTTGGCATATCTCTGCATGGTGTGCAGTGTGTCCTCAAATATTTTGAGGAAACTCGACAAATGGAGGACAGAAGAAGACCTGCATTTTAAAAGAAGACCTGCAAGCCAGTGGTGTTGGGGATCTTGTCAAAACCAATGGAATTATGAATGCAGAAAAGTACCATCAGATTTTGTTCCACCATGCAATACCACCTAGAAAGTGTCTAATCGCCTACGGCTTAATTTATTAGCATGACGCTGATCCCGAACACACTGCCAATGCAGTAAAAGCATAACTGTATAGAAAATACACAATGAAACACAAATGGACTGCCCTCCCCAGAGTCAGGACCAGGACCGGCAGTCAACATCCAAAGAAGGGCTTTGGTCTGTCTTTCAAGAAGCCTGGAGAACTATTTCTGAAGACTCGTTAAAGAAATTACAAGAAAGATTGCCTCAGAGAGCTCAGGCTGTGCTGAAGAATAAAGATTGTCATATCAAATTTTGACTTTAAAGTTTGTTAAAATTGTGCAAACCCTGTTTTAGCTATTTAAAATGTATTTTCATGTATGTTTTCAAGTTTCAATAGACTGCAGCACCTATTTCCCATTTTCCTAGCAAAAAAAGAGATTTCTGACTTTTACACAGTACTGTATTTCCTACAGAACATACTGTGAAGGGAAAAGGCAGGCAGCACCACAATTGAGTATTTTTGTACTGAACAGGTAAAATGAAGATGATCTTACCTGTGTTTTAATAGCTAAAACCTGGCTGAGGTCCAGTGTCCAAGGCCCTGGGTTTTCCTCTTCTGCTTAACAATGCACACTTTAGAATTGTGACAAGCGCCAGGTTGTCCTTCAGTCTTGGAAAGAAAGCAGTGTCTCACAGGACTTTAAATTTTAAGGAGAAATCACAATTATATTGTTTCTGTTAAAAGTGTACACTAAGTTCACTGGGATGCAATAAAAACGCGTCCTAATAAAAATTTGTCTTTTCTTCTACACAACAAGCAGAAATAATAAAGTGTTCTGGAGCACTCGTGCTGCATATTGACAGTAATGATGAATCTGCTGAAATAAAACTGTTCTTTAGGATTATACACAAATCATTTTTCTCAGAGCCAATTGAGGGGTTAATATGTTCTACTGTAGTAAATTTTTATCAACAAATCTCCAGACAAATTGCCAGAATAATGAAAATGTTCAGTGCTCAATGAACTGCTGCTCATCCTTTCAGAAAATGGTCTCACTGGCTGTACTGCAAAAAGAGAGTGACTCTTACCAAGCAGGCTTAACCTTTGATAATTTCAGGAACAATATGCAAGCAGTTTCAGATAAAATAAAAACACAAATAACTAAATGTATCAAGTGTATTGATATTAATGTGCATTAAAAATACTTCTTCTGATTAATGCAGTTTAAATGCAACTAGCCAACTGGTTTGAGATATTGGATAATGAACCAGTTTCCTGTCAAACATCTCTGGACAAAGACTTAGTCTGGTCTTCACTGCAGTCTAGGAAAATGACATTTCCCACGTTTACTTCTTTTGTCAGATAGTGGCTTGCTGACCTCAGCTGGAGTTCCAAAGATCCCAATTCTATATGTAGTGATACAATGTCAAGTTTGCTACTTTATTAGTTGATTGATCTATTTTTTTTCTAAATTCTATAATAATATTTTTTGAGTTGAAACTTAAACACATATTTTTCAGCAAAATGTGAATGTTCCCCAGTCCTGGCCTTTCACCATGATGTCACCACTGTTTATGAAGCCTCATTATGAAGCCTCAAGATGAGCATTTTTGTCTTTGCCATCTTCATGTTTTCAAATATAATATATTTCTTGCAGTAAGCTAGGAGTGCAGCTAACTGGGAAACTGCATGCTTATTGGCTAACAACTTATCTTATACTAGCCATTAGCTAAAACACATTCCCTGGCAAAGAATAATTTTTTCAGGACATTCCGTGCAGAATTTATCCAGAGCAATAGCAATGGTTAGATGCTCATCTAATGCTGTTTATTAATAAACTTAAATGTGGTTGGAGTATTTTCTACTACTATAGCAAACACTTTCCACTAAAAGTACACTTCAAATAATTCAGTTCAATACTCATATCAGCCAGCCAGTCCTTATTACCAAGCTCAAATTCTCAGCCCAATCACTTTGCCCAATCATTCTAGCAGCTCCCCCTTCAACCTGCTTGACCTGATCACACTGGATGGCAGTTCATCTAACAATCACGTCTATTTAACAGATAAATCTGAAAATGTTTGTACCTACCTTTCCACAGCTTTCTCCACCTATGCAGTGTTTGCAGCAAGACACATTCATTTGTTTTCCCATGAAGTGCATCTCGACCCCCCCATGCATTGAAGGTGATAATTTAATACTCTCTTCAGCTACAGTCAACGTTTATATCCTCACATTAAACTGGCACACCACCTTGTCCTGGTGTTTCATGATTCCTGAACAGGTTCACCCTGAGCACATGTGACAGATGTGAAAGGGTCTGGAGAAGCTGTGGAGAATGTTACGGTGCCTGTAACATCGTTTGGCATGACCAGTTAGGTGGTGGGTCAGTGATGGTCTGGGGATGAGCAAGTTGGCTAGGCAGCAGCACCCTGGCTGCCATTAGGTATTGGGGTGAAATCCCTGGACCCATCGTCAGACCCTATGCTGGTGCAATGGATCCTGGGTTCCTCGTGGTGCACGACAATGCCTCATGTGGCAAGAGTATGCAGGATGTTCATGGAGGATGAAGGAGCTGATACCACTAACTGGCCCCCACAGTTGCCTGTTCTAAATCTAATAGAACACCTCTGGAACATTATGTTTCAGTCCATCCAATGCCACCAGGTTACACCTCAGACTGTCCAGCAGCTCAGTGTTATCTTGGTCCAGATCTGGGAGGAGATCTCCCAGGATATCATACATTGTCTCATTAGGAGCATGCCCTGGTGATGTCAGGCATGCAAATGAGGGCCATACAAACTACTGAGTACCATTTTGAGATGCTGTAAAAAAATGTTGTCAAAATGGGCCAGTCTGCCACATAATTTTTTCACTTTGATTTTCGGAGTGTTTTCCATCAAAAAATGTGGTATCCTTATGTTCCTGACACACTATCCAGCATGATTTTTTTCCCCATTAAGATTGGATGGGTTTTCAAAGTGTTCCTTCAATTGTTTTGAGCAGTGTATAACTCCATGAGTCACTGATACAAAAGGATGATGCTGGAATTTCAATCTACCATTAATGAGTCATATGTTAAAAAAAACACAAAGAAAAAACAAACTCCATTATGCTTATTATGAAGTGACCTGATAATGGCACCTAACTGTATACTTTTACCACTGATGCTTTCACTTGTTTGTGTCATCACTTTTTTAAAATAAAGACTTAAATTTTCCTTTGCAGTCAGATTGGTGTAAAACAGTTGTAAAAGCAGCCCAGCCATTTTCAATGGCTCTCTGTTAGATCTTCCTCTGTTCTTCACCTGTTGGCTGATTCTCTCGTTATTGATTCTCCACTTGACAATATAGGCTCTTTTGACTCCAAATTGCAATCCTTAATGTGTCTTATAGGCATTCTCCTCTTAGATGAGAAATCAAATTGGCCCAGCCAAGTGTGGCGTTTCTGGGGGTTCTAGTTATCCAAAATAATTAAATCCAGCACAACTTTCTTCATGCGTCGCTCGTGAAACATTAGCTGCCTTCACTGCTTGTCCATCTGAATCTCATCCATGTCACTCTCCAAGGCATACAGCTTTTCTCTTGATAATTCGATCTTGCCTCTCCAGTGCAACTACTGCTATTCAGTTGCATTAGGTTGTCCTCAGAGTTAATTTGTCCTCGTTGCTTGAATATTTGAATGTATGTTCTTTTCTATGTCACTGTATTTCTTCTGTCTTCAGTGCTTCATGAATATGGCACCATCTACAGGTTTGGGGGAAATACTATCAGGGCAAGTGGTTTGCAGGTAGTAAGCCACCTCAGTTTCCTGTCCTGCTCAGAGAATTAAGTTCAGTCTTGTGGTATACCTCATAAAAGGTCAGAACTGGCTGTGTATACATCCCCATATCACATGACAAATATAGCCGCTATGTCCCTCGACAGAATACATTTATTCTTTTCATTCTTCACAGGTTGCTAATTCAAGATGCAACTTAAAACTTAAAAGGGGTTTTCAATCATTATAGCTCGTAGTTTTCTATCATCACCCATGTTTTCTTTACCTGTGGTTTCTGTTTGTCCTTTTCCTGTCTCTCAAGCCTTAAAGTCCTGGTAAGTGGTGATATCAAAGTCTTTTCCATCTTTAGTCACATTTCTGCTCCTGTTCATGAGTGCTTCATTTTCTGTACTTCATCAGCCTCCTGTCTCTTTTGTAGGCCATGCCTCTTCTCTCCTGGCCTCCAATGGCCTTATTGCAGGCTCTCTTTCTCCTGTCTACTGGCCTCCAACGGCCTTTGAGACCTATAGCAGGCGCTCTCATCTCTCCAGGCCTCCAACAACCTTCGAGGCTTATCGCAGGCTCTCTCTCGTTCTTCTCTCCTGGCCTTTGATGACCTTGGACCCTTATCTCAGGCTCATTCTTCTCTCACCAGGCCTCCAACAGCCTTCCAGCTTTATTGCAGAATCTTTCTCTCTCTCTCTCTCTCTCCTCTCTTCTGGTCTTGGATGCTCCTTGAGCCTAATTGCAGGCTCTGTCTCTGTTCTCTGCTCTCTCCTGACCTCTGTCAACTCCCAGCCTTATCGCAGGCTCTCTGCTCTCTCTCCTGGCCTCCAATGGTTCTTGCGGCTTAATTGCAGGCTCATTCTCTTGTTTGCTTCACTCTTTCCTCTTTGCTACCTAGATCCTTCTCTCAGTTTCTCTTAATTTCAGTTCTTTCTATGCCTATATTCTATGCCTTTGGTAAAGCTGCCTCTAATATACATATGTTTTATAGTCAAATTTCCCTGCCATTACTCGTATTAATTTTTTGGTGGGTCCTGTCCTAATTTCTATCATCGCTGAGAATGTCATCAGAATATAATCATCAAATAGTTTAACTGAATTTTGTAAAAATAAATCATGTTCAGTTCTTCCAAATTAACTCTCCTCATTGAAGTAAAGCTTATGCATAAGCTCAATAAGGAAGATCTGTAATCAGCCATCTGCCTGCTGTCCTGGGTGTCTGGTATTCGGCTCCTAGTCTATTATTTACATCACTTCCACTTTCCCGCCATGTCAAATTCAATGCTGACATCATTGCTCTAGTCCAATCATCTTCTTGCCCATCTCATTCAAGCCAATAAGCCTCCATTCTGCGTACTTTAAATCCCCAAGCTCTTCTGTCATTCTGCCTTTCAGACTCTCATTTTTGCAGCCTGCCTCCTCCCCATCTCTGCCTCACCCTGGTCATACAGAGCTCCATCCAAGTCTCCATCCTCACCACCAGCATCTAAACTCCAGGGTTTCTGTCCTAATTCCTATCACCACTGAGGTTCTGTTCTGCTATGATGGGTTGTCAGAGTCTAGTTGCCAAATAGCTTAATTGAATTCTGTATCTCAATGAATCATGTTCACGTATTCCAAATGAGCTCTCCTTATTCAAATAGGTTTGTTTTTGGCTCCTGCATTATAGTTCTCAAGAAAATATTTTGCTACTCAGTGAAGAATTAAGCTGTAGAACTGTCCCCAAGATGAAAAATCACACAGGAGAGGCTTACTGAGCAGCTATGCAGATCACAATGGCTGTTGATGGCAGCACAGGGCATCGCTCAGTGGGGGCTCTGGGTTTGACCTGGAACGGTTGCCCAGGGCAGCGGGCCAGTGCAGAAGAAAAGCGCTTTACGGATGGAGCATGTGGTCAGGTCATCTCTACTCCTTCTCTTCCCCCACCTTCACAGCTCCCCCTTAATCCCAGCCTTAAAGCTTCCTCCCTCCCAACCTTCTTCCCTTCTCTCACCTCCCTCTCCCTCCTCCAGCTCACCTCGACCCCCTCCTCCTGAATCTAGCATACCGCGAGGAAATGCCACCAGATGCCCAGTGTCTAAGACAGGCATTATGTTCTTAGAGGATGTCCTGGTAATTCTGGTTTTTGCCAGGCTGCTGATTATTATAGTGTTGTCTAGAAGTGGTGAGGATGAGGAGACAACAGGTAGTCATCTCTGCTGCCTGATCATGTGATGCAAAAGTCTATGCAAAATAAGATCTTACACACCCAGAGGGGACATGTGTCTGTTTGTTGTATATTATGAAGAGATGGGAACAAGATCCGAGGAATAAATAGAAAGATGTATAAATAATTATATTCTTGAACTCAACATTATTAATAGTATTATTAGTGGTATTCAGGGGATATCTAAATGGGAGCCCACCAACAGCAGCATTTAGTGTTGTATTTTATAACATGTTACTCATCAAGAATTTAAAACTGGAGGAGCAGGATTTCATTTGCTATAAGAAAACGTGTCAATCATGGGGACTCGGGGAGAAAGTGGTTTGTCAGAGCCTGAGGGGGCCACACTGACCTAAATACAAAATAGT
This sequence comes from Pterophyllum scalare, assembly GCA_024447675.2. NCBI lineage: Eukaryota > Metazoa > Chordata > Actinopteri > Cichliformes > Cichlidae > Pterophyllum > Pterophyllum scalare. The sequence goes on along the minus strand of JAMQGT020012664.1, from coordinate 25,763 downwards.
CAACAGCAATAATACACTCACCAACCAAACAAGAACACTGGGGAAACAAACATTTAACTCTGTAAAACAGCACCAGTGAAGACACCGCAACTGGGAATCTATATAATAGGAGGCAGATTTAATATTTCATAAGAAAGTGTCACCAGTACGGTACACAAAATAAGATTTTCTGTATGTAATAGCTACATTTCTGCCCTAAGAAAATAAGATGTTTTTAATCTACAAGTAGATCCTTTTATGGGTAACTAGCTTTCTTCCAAGGAAATCCCTTTGTTATTCCCCTTGTTTACATGTCTGAGAGGTTTGGACAGATGTTTATGCCTTATTGTTATTGGTATATGGTTTTCTTATATAGGGTTAACAAAGATTGTTGAGATTAAAGTTGAACCTCCAAGAGGATTTTTCAACAATCAGCTCATCAGCAGTGCTGCATCCATGAGCCCAGTCTGTGAGGTCTGATGCCACCATGTGGTCAAGGGTGGTGTTGTGGGTGAAGTCAACAAGCCTGTAGGTATGTTCTGGTCATTTTGTCTTAATACGTCTTACAACATTTAGTCATTAGAAGGTTTGTTTTTAGATAGTGGTGTGTTAATGACAACCAGGGCTTTAATTTGGATAATAGTTTGAAAGAATTCCACAAAATTTACAGTGGTTTCAAAAAAGATACACAATTACAGTTTAACAGAAGTAAGTGTAGTTTAGTAATAATTCAGTTCTATGGTGAATTTGGGGCTAAAGAGTAGTGCAACATCCTTGTTAATGTTAAATATTAACCTGCTCTGAAGGACTGGGGAAAGCTTTGAATGTCTCCTGAAATAGATTTTATAGTTTCATATAAAATAAACAATGTTTGATCACAACAAAACAGTTTAAGGTGTAAAACACCGCAAGCTGCACTATCTTAGCTATTAATGCTCGCGACAAATTTCATGTGTAGATATTAGACGATCGCTATCAAATTAAAATAACAATTGGATTAATAAACTGCTTGGTTAGTTGTGGGTTTGTTTTGTGTCTGTTAGTGGTACAAACCTACTGAGTGCATACATTTATACAGTGTATGCCAGTAGGTTGTGTTTTACTTGTGTGTCTCCTTTATACACTTTTACATTTCAAAGGGAAATATTACAATGTTTACTCTGCTGGTACTACTCATACTAAGACACTACTGAGAATATGGATTGCAAGTAACAATTAATCAACTTATTGATTGTTCAGCTGATTATAGAGTTCAGTGAATAAGTAGACTCTTTAAATGCCAGAACAGTGGCTCTACAGTGCAGCTACCACCAACTCTGTCCTCAGAACTAGTTCATCACATACCATGGACCAATAACTATACCAACTATTAATCACATAGCCTTTTTTATTATTCAATATTCATAGCCAGGATTAAAATTCCTGAACAAGACTATTACACAAAGATTAGAAACAATTCAACAGTAAATTAATTTAAAAATTGTATGTTTACATTCGTCTGAAAATGTAGTTGGTGGCTTGTTAGAGGGAAGCAGAAGAGCCTCATTTGAAATTTCAAAATACACTTATTAATTTTATTAACTGCAGTAAAACTATGAAAAGTATAATGAATCATTAAACAACCCAATAGTATGAAAGGAAGCTGAAATAAGCTACAAAATAACAAGCATAAAAGTCTAGAACAGAAAAATGGTGAAAGTTTGTGATAGTCCTATAATAACAAAACTCAAATACAAGTAAAACTAAATATATCTTATAGGAGGTTTTGGCTTTGGCTTATGTTTTGCTTAATAAACATGATATAAGTGGGAACTTATATCACTGAAATTAGAACGTGTAATATATATATATATATATATATATATATATATATATATATATATACATATATATATTTTTTTTTAATAAAATGAATTGTACGATCTTTGCTCTACACACTATACCCAAGCATGTGCTGTGAGCTGAGCTGCACCCGTGGCTCAATACTGGTTGACCTACAAAACCAGTAAGAGTACGGATGTTCATCACAACCACAGGACCCCGGTGTGTCGTAAAGACTCACCCTGATCTGAGAGTCTATGAGGCTTGACGCATGACATCAACCTCATGTAAGAACAGGAGAGGGAGAATAAACACATAACTGCCCAGTAACAAGGGCTTGCTCCTCATTGGCTGCAGAAGGATGTTGCATTGATCATACTCTTTGTGCAAAAATGACACATGTGGTTTCCATGCCTGTACACACAGGCAGGATTACGGTAACATGCAGCTTGTGTGTGCACATTGGCACTTGGAGGCTTAAGATGTGTGCAAACATACGTTACTCTACATCACACAATTACACGTATCAGAGTCACACACTGACAAAGTGTTGGTGAGAACTAGGGCAGAATCACACCAGTAAGACTTTTTTTTAGTTAAATATCCTCTGAAAATTGAGCCCCCCCACCCCCACCCACCACCCAAGATTAGCACTTCGCCCCTAGTAACAGTGCTGTCATTTCGTTGTTACACATCAGCCACCATCGTTCATACTTGATGTCAACACTGTTTCCTCTTCCATAACTGGCTGCTTTTTATAGCAGCATGCAGTTCATCCTTTTAATTAAGAACATTGCTTTGATGTGAACATTTCTAGTTGATCTTTCTAAATAGAAACAGGACTTTTTAATGACTTATTGTAGTTGGATTGCAGCTCAATGAGTCAAGAAAAGCAGTTCAAAACTGTTTTTAGCTTTACTGATTCTTTTCAGTAATTATACGGAAAAGATAACAATCTCAACAATCAGCTTTTCTATTGGTACACAACCTACACAAAGGATTCCTATAGCTTAATGCACGTTAGAGTTTGTCTTTTTTAAACAACATTCATAAATATTATATTTAGTATTTACAAATAATGTTTGAACCACCAGTGAAGGAAAAAGCTAAATGTTTTAGGATTTGGGGCCACAGTTGTATGGATTTTGTGGTTTGGTAGATGCTTTTGAAGATTAATATACAAAGAAGAGACAATCAAAACTATTTTTATTAGCAATGGAACAAGCTGGTGAGAGAAACAAGGAACTGATCAAAGCTCCTCTAGGCTGTTTCGCCAGAAGTACATGTAAGCAGTGTGCAGTTTCAGTCTGGCAGAGTTGATTTCCATTGCAGAGTTTAACTTTCTATTCAAAACAAACCGTGCCTGGGGCTTCAGCCAGGCAGGAGAAACAGCCAATTTTTGGAATTTTACATTCTAGAATAGCAGGTTTTCATGGAAAATAAAGATATCCCAGCAGCAAAACAAAATGTTCCAGAAATAAGTTTATATGACAACAGAAGTGGCACCCAACAAACAGGACAAACTAACAAGTGAATGACTTTATCCACTGCTCAAAAAATTAGGAACACTTTTTAATCAGAGTTCAGCATCAAGTCAGTTAAATCTGGGATACTGATCAGGTCAGTAAGTAGCAAAGGGGGTTGTTAATGAGTTTCAGCTGTTGGTGTCCATGAAATTAACAACGGGTGCACTAGAGGGGCAACAATGAGACAACCCCCAAAACAGGAATGGTTTTAACATCTTCTCTGACTGTTTTTCACTAGTTTTGCATTTGGCTAGGGTCAGTGTCACTACTGGTATCATGAGGTGATATCTGGACACTGCAGAGGTTGCACAGGTGGTCCACATCAATTATGTGCCATTGCAAGAAAGTTTGCAGTACAGTCTCAAGAGCATATATATATATATATATATATATATATATATATATATATATATATATATATATATATATATATATATATATATATATATATATATATATATATATATATATATGTATGGTGTTTTATATGCGGTGCACGCACACAGTTGCCCGATGGCGCTCCCGGGTTAAACTCAGAGAGCGGAAAAAATGATTTCATATCAAGCCACAAGGCTTAAAAAAAACCAAAAAAAACAAGAAAACAAGAAAGAACAAACAAGAAAATGAAAGTCAGCTTATCTATAATTTCAGTTTTGTAAACTCACAATACAGTTTTAGTTATTGTTTTTCCTTTTAATTATAGTTTTTATTTATTTTAGTTAACAAAAATGTTTTTTCAGTTTTAGTTAACTATAATAACCCTGGAAGGCCCCAGATGGTGGACTTGAACCCAGGACCTTCTTGCTGTGAGTAAACAGTACTAACAGCGCCACCGTGCTGCTGAATGCTAAAGCCGGCAACATATTTTTAATTAGAACATATTTAAAAATGATACGATTCTGTGTGAAAATCCCTGATGTCTATGAGTAGAACTTGGGACTAACATGCAGATCAAAAAAACTGCTGAATATAGACTTTTTAAAAAGCTTTTTAAAACTGTAAATGCACAGTCAGCACAGGCGAGACCCAAATCTGAAACAGAGTAGATATTCAGTGCTCTTTATTGTTTGAATAATCAGTGTTACGATGGCACCTGGGTAACAAAACATACCTATCAGTCACATCTTCCAGTACTTTTGCTCACAAGAAAAATCAGCTCTGCTGAACTGTGCATCAGATCCAGATGCAAATACCAGGAAATAAAAGCTGAGATGTTCATCTTATTCATCTTTTAATAGCAAAACAAAATGTTTTCAGTCTACAGCAAAAATAAAGGGACTGGCCTCAGTGTTCCAACACATTTGGAGGGGAGTGTGTACTGTATGTAATGCATTTTGCCATTCAGCAGTGTCTCACCATCAGCTGGAGCAGTGAGACTGAAGAGATAATTCAGGGATCTAATGAAAAGGACTGCTCAACACACTGGGGGTTCGGGCCTTCCCATGCCTCATTTGAGAGGCAACAAGAAAAAAGGCAAATAGATGAAAGGCGGTCCCCACAGTTGGAGATGATGCACCAAGGGTCCTCACACTGAGCAGGCAGCTATTCAAATGAGTGGCTAATTGTGGCATCTGTTAACCCATTGAAGAGGTGTCAGTACAGTATCATGGGCCTGTTAATTGGTACAAACAGGTAGCAGATGCAGCCTCTTGAATTGAGCATATGCCAACTAGTGAGCCAACCTCCATGAGCAGTGATTATACAGCCAGGCTGTCGGGAGGAAATCAAAGGAGAAAAGAGGAATGCTTGAAAAAGAAAATGTTTAACACTCTAATACTTTCCAATGTAACAGAGAGTCAAACAGGAGGCCCTATTTCAGTGTTGCCACAATGTATCAACCTGTTGTGTCATCTTTGTGCCACCAGATGGTAGCAGATACACACACACACACACACACACACACACACACACACATATTAAATTAAACACTGTTTACACTGTAAAAAGAAAATCACATAGAGGATCCTTTCATAATGGCATCAAGACTTTTGTACATATATGGTTCATATTGTTCATAGATATCAAGTTCATGTTTACTATGTATGTATTTGTGTTTACATGAAATAAAAGCAGGATATTTGACAGTCAATGTTCATTTTGGATAGATGAAAGAGGTGTATATTATTTATATCTGTATCTATCTATATTTACTTGTATGAAATACTGTCAAAAATAGTTACCCCATTCCTGATTTCTTAGTCTTTTGCATATAAATGTTTCAGATCAAACAAATTTTAAATTAAAAAAAAAAGCCATTACATTATTGTGCATTTTCTAAATTTGCTGTCAGTGTGGATGGAAGGTAGGTAAAAGGCTTAAGTGAACTGAACAAAGTGCTGTACGAATATATGTGAAAAGGTGAAATGCAGCTCGTAGTGTGACACACTTTAAGCACTCGGTAAGACTAGAAAAGTACTAGATACAACCTCTGGCAAAAATATGGAATCAGTATTCTACTTTACAGCAAATAAACAAAGCACAGATGTCATGGTCCTGGGCCGTGTTTGTGTTTTATTCTTTTAGGTTCTGTTTTCACTGAGTTCTTTGTTATGTTCCTAGTTTGTTTTGGTTTTGTTTATTTATCTTAGTTCCTGTCCTGTTACTAGTTATTGCTATTTACATTTTGATTTCCTGGTTCTCTTTGTTCCCGTCTCCCCTGCGTCTGTGTTCTTGAGTCTGTTTCGTCCGTTTGTCTTCTCCCTGGCCTCATGTGTTTTTGTACTGTTTTATTCCCAGTGCTGTGTCAAGTCTGCATTTCTGCCTCCATCTAGTTGTTTCCTGTTTTACTTTGACAGTTCCTTGTCCCATGTGCTTTGTGTTTAGTTTTGCTTCCCCTTGTCTTGTTTGGTTAATTATGTTCAGGTGTGCCCTCTAATGGAAAATTTGTTTTTCAGCTCTAGTAACCTCTGTGTACTCCTTTGGTATGTAATTGTAATTTTCTAGTACACAGACCAAGTTTGTGAAGTAGAAAACAAACTTCTTTCTAGATTGTGTCCAAGGCCATGACGCACTTATTATCAGACTGAAGTTACATGGTGGTGGGAAACTGAACTCTCCACAGCTGATAGAACAAGACTGTATCAACACAATGACTATAAAGGAGATGTGATTATTTTGCTCTTCGGTCAATGCCGGTGCGAAGACTGTACATGCTGTATTGAGCCCTTTGCAAAGGTTATATTCTTAACTTTTTATTTCAATTTTTTTTTTGTGGAAGCCGCATGTGATTGGCTAAGATGTGTGGCAGCATCTGTCTGTCTACACTGAGTGACAGGGCGGGGCACAGGACACAGACACACTGCACAGTGAGTACACAGAGGTAGAGGCTCCTGCAAAGTTTGCTCGGAGACTGGAACGAGCAGGAGAGGCTACACATATATAGAGGCTACACAGGGGACGGTGAGAAAAATGAGTGACAGAGAACATACAGGAGTTGGACAATGAAACTGAAACACCTGTCATTTTAGTGTGGGAGGTTTCATGGCTAAATTGGACCAGCCTGGTGGCCAATCTTCATTAATTGCACATTGTACCAGTAAGAGCAGAGTGTGAAGGTTCAATTAGCAGGGTAAGAGCACAGTTTTGCTCAAAATATTGCAATGCCCATAACATTATGGGTGAAATACCAGAGTTCAAAAGAGGGCAAATTGTTGGTGCACGTCTTGCTGGTGCATCTGTGACCAAGATAGCAAGTCTTTGTGATGTATCAAGATGTCAGCATACCACCAAGAAGGACGAACCACGGCTGTCTGAAAGGGATGTTCGGGTGCTAACCCGGATTGTATCCAAAAAACATAAAACCACGGCTGCCCAAATCACGGCAGAATTAAATGTCCTGTTTCCACCAAAACTGTCCGTCGGGAGCTCCACAGGGTCAATATACACGGCCGGGCTGCTATAGCCAAACCTTTGGTCACTCGTGCCAATGCCAAACGTCTGTTTCAGTGGTGCAAGGAGCGCAAATCTTGGGCTGTGGACAATGTGAAACATGTATTGTTCTCTGATGAGTCCACCTTTACTGTTTTCCCCACATCCGGGAGAGTTACGGTGTGGAGAAGCCCCAAAGAAGCAAACCACCCAGACTGTTGCATGCCCAGAGTGAAGCATGGGGGTGGATCAGTGATGGTTTGGGCTGCCATATCATGGCATTCCCTTGGCCCAATACTTGTGCTAGATGGGCGCGTCACTGCCAAGGACTACCGAACCATTCTGGAGGACCATGTGCATCCAATGGTTCAAACATTGTATCCCGAAGGTGGTGTCGTGTATCAGGATGACAATGCACCAATACATACAGAAAGACTGGTGAAAGATTGGTTTGATGAAAGTGAAGTTCAACATCTCCCATGGCCTGCACAGTCACCAGATCTAAATATTATTGAGCCACTTTGGGGTGTTTTGGAGCGAGTCAGTAAACTTTTTCCTCCACCAGCATCACGTCGTGACCTGGCCACTATCCTGCAAGAAGAATGGCTTAAAATCCCTCTGACCACTGTGCAGGACTTGCATATGTCATTCCCAAGACGAATTGATGCTGTATTGGCCGCAAAAGGAGGCCCTACACCATACTAATAAATTATTGCGGTCTAAAACCAGGTGTTTCAGTTTCATTGTCCAACCCCTGTAGTTTGGACAAATTTTAACATAATAGGCAGAGTGAAGACTGTGCAAAGTTAAAATTTCTTATCGAGCAGGCTCCAATAATAGCCTGCACATGCATATGCAAACTGTTCATCCAACAGTGCAATTAGAAGAACAAAACAGGGCAGGTCATATCAGGAAGGAGAAACAGGATCAACTCCTCAAAGGCCCTTGGTTTTTCTGAGTGTCAATCTTTTTGTTTTTTTAGCACTCTATTCTATGTTGATTATATAAATAAACATTGGATATAATGTGTGTTTTTAAATTAGAATTTAAAATGTGGCCTAACTAAAGCTTGTCTCCTCAAAACCCAGTTGTCTTATCACAGTCAACAGGCATCTTTAATTTGAAATGGCACTAAAAGTAAAAAAGAACAAGTCTTCTCCACTTAGTACAACTAGCAGAGGAAAACTCATACTTGCTTGTTGGAATGTCAGAACCATGCAGGACACAGATGACAGCAACTGCACAGAGCGCCGTTCTGCACTTATGGCCCATGAGCTCAAGTGGCTGGACATCAACAGTTAGTGAAGTTCGCTTCACTGGTGAAGGCAGTCTAAATGACCACGGTACAGGCTATATCCTCTTCTGCCCAGGGAAAACTGAAACAGAGAGATGTCTCTCTGGTGTTAGATTCATGATCAAGAACTCCATTGACTCTAAACTAGTAAAACTGCCAAGGGGTCATCACCCTCTTCAGCATATACGCTCCAACCCTTCAAGCAGAATCAGTCAATAAGGACAGGTTCTATTCTAAACTGTGCAGCGCTCTGTATGATAAGGTCATCATTTTTGGCGACTTAACCGCCAGGGTGGGGCGTGACTTTGCAATTTGGAAAGGAGTACTAGGGAGTTCTGCACTGAACACCATCTTGTCATCACTAACACAATCTTCCAGCAGAAGGACAGGCTGAAGACAACATGGATGTACCCCCAGTCCAAACACTGGCACCTCATAGACTACATCCTGGTGCATCAGTGCAACATCAGAGATGTCGTGCACACCAGGGTGATGTCCAGTGCAGAGTGCTATACCAATCATTATCTTGTATGCTGCAAACTCGATCTCAAGTTAAAACCAAAGCAAAAGAAAAGAGGAATGCTGCAATGCAAATTCAAAGTCTTCAGTCAGAAGAAATTAAAACTAAATTTCAAACTACTCTTGAGACTATTTTACCAGATTCCTCTTTCTCTCTGGACACCCCACTTTAAAAGCAGTGGTCGCATATTAAAAATACTATCCTACATGCCTCAAAAACCATTTCGGATCTCTTACAAAAAAGAATCAGGAATGGTTTGATGAAAACAATCATGCAGTCCAAGAGCTTCTATCGCTGAAGCTTGCAACCTATCAGGCCCATTTTGTTCAGCCAGCCTGCTCGGCAAAGAAGGCAGCTTTTTGTCTTGCTTGCAGCAAACTTCAGCGCAAGCTGCGAGAGATCCAGAATCAGTGGTGGTCTGTTCTAGCAGAGAAGACCTAGTTATCTGTGGACATAAGGAACTCTAAGGGCTTCTATGAAGCCCCAAAGGCAGTTTATGGTCCTTCTTTTCATGTCCAAAGTCCACTGCACAGATGGCAAGACACTGCTGATAGACAAGGCCTCGATCATGAGCCTTTGGTCCAAGCACTTTAACACTCTTTTCTCCGTCAACCGGACAGTGCAGCTCGCAGCTTGCAACACTTGAAGAGACCACTAAAGCTATATCACAGCTAAAGTCTGGCAAGGCTGCAGGAATTGATGGCATACCTCCAGAGACCTGGAAGCATGAGTTTGAGTCTTCATTCCAAGATCCACAACTTCATCACTTGTTGTTGGAAAAGAGGCAAATTTCCCCATGACTTTCATGATGCAGTCATTGTAATGTTGTATAAGAACAAAGGTGAAAAGTCAGACTCATGAAACTATTGGGGGATCACCTTACTTTTCATTGCAGGGAAAATCTTAGCAAGGATCCTACTCAATAGATTGGTTTCATCCATTGCCAAAGAAAATCTACCAGAAGGTCAGTGTGGCTTCAGAGTAAACAGGGGCACAACTGACATGGTGTTCATCCTTAGGCAGCTTCAGGAAGTGTCACTTACTTTAATGGATTACACAGCAGTGAGGAATAAATTTTATTACAGTAGAAGTCTTTCCAAAAGTACTGTAACAAAGTTTAAGGATCTAATTCCTTCATTATTATGCTCTTCAGTGCCATGTGCCAACACAGTGCAGAGCAGCTACCTCAACTCTGCTCCCAGTGAGGTAGATTATCTAGTGACAGGTAATTGGGTTTGTTTGTGAAGGAAGACACCTGAAACACTTTAATTAAAAAAGTAAGACATTTAATATATTAAAGAATCAGAAGTTATCTCACATGCATGTGGGAACTCAGAGGAAGAGAGTGTGTGCGCTCTCTCTCTCCCTGAGCCCATGTTCCTGACTAACCATAACATCTTTATACTGCCATTATCTAAACATAAACAAGCATTTGAGTTGGCCTTGTCTTCAGTCTCATTCAAGCTGATTTTTCATGACCCAGATTCTCCTCATCAGCAGTGGAGTCATAAAGAACACATCTTCCTGATGTTTTAATTAGTCGTACAGAGCAATCTTGTCCAGATTAATAACAGAACATGGTGGTGTTGGTGATGTTTTAATCGTACGTACTGTGGCTGAACCTCCAAGATAACAGAGAACTTAGTCAGCACTTTCTGTCTGTTGTTCTCTGTCTAATGTATTATTTAATTGTTTATTATTTGGTTGATCCACTGTTTATTAATTAATTTACTGGAGTTTACTTTTAAAAATTTGTCATTTCATTCATTGAGTAAAAAATAATCCCTAACACTAGTAAATAGTTTTACATGTACACTGCAAACAACTTTGAATACTGTGGCTCCTCTGAAAAGGAAAGCCTCAAATCACAAGTGACTGACTCCGTGGTATAATTCACAAACGCACAGCTTAAAGCAGATAACCCATAAGCTGGAGAGGGAAAGGCGTCTCACTAAAGTAGAAGATGCTCATTTAGCCTGGAAAAAGAGTTTGTTGCTCTATAAAAAAGCCCTACATAAAGCTAGGGCATATTAGTATTCATCATTAATTAAAGAAAATAAGAACAATCCCAGGTTTGTGTTCAGCACTGTAGCCAGGCTGACAAAGAGTCAGAGCTCTGTAGAGCTGAGTATTCCTTTCACTTTAACTAGTAATGACTTCATGAATTTCTTTACAAAAATATTTTTAGTTATTAGAGAAAAAATTATTCAAAACCATCTCAAATAGTTATCTTCATGTTCAGCTGCTTCCAGCGCTGCTGGTATTTATCTAGACTCTTTCGCTCCAGTTGATCTTTCAAAGTTAATTTCAATGGTTACTTCCTCCAAACCAACAACATGTTTATTAGATCCCATTCCTACTAGAATGTTCAAAGAAGTCTTTACATTTATTACAGAGATAGAGCATGTCATAAGTATTAAAGGTACTGCACTGCAGTGGTTTGAATCATATTTATCTAATAGACTCCAATTTGTTCATGTTAATGGGGAGTCTTCTTCACACACTAAGGTTAATTATGGAGTTCCACAGGGTTCTGTGCTAGGTCCAAGTTTATTTACACTGTACATGCTTCCCTTAGGCAGTATTATTAGAAAGCATTGCATACATTTTCATTGTTATGCAGATGATACTCAGCTTTATCTATTCATGAAGCCAGATGACACACATCATTAGTTAAATTGCAGGAATGTCTTAAAGACATAAAGGACTGGATGACCTCTAATTTCCAAAACTGAAGTTCTTGTGCTTGGCCCCACAAATCTTAGAAACATGGTGTTGAACCAGAAACTTACTCTGGATGGCATTACCTTGGCCACTAGTAACACTGAGAAATCTTGGAGTCATTTTTGACCAGGATATGTCCTTCAATGCACATATTAAATATGTAGACTGCTTTTTTACATTTGCACAATATTTCTAAAATTAGAAACATCCTGTGTCAGAGTGATGCTGAAAAGCTAATTCATGCATTTATTACTTCTAGGTTGGACTATTGTAATTTGTTATTATCAGGCTATCCTAAAAGCTCCCTGAAAAGCCTTCAGCTGATTCAAAACATTGGAGCTGGAGTACAGGACAGGACAGGACAGCAGCGGCTCCCGTCAGCTGGGAGCTGACAGTGTTGTCGCCAGAGGTAAGGCAGCTGGAGGATGCTGCATTTAATAAATATTAAATTACATGGCAGCCAACTATAATATGGTTAGGATGACAATTTGTCAACTCACCTACTCACTTCCAGACAGGTTCATGCATCCACCGAAAGGAACGTGATGCAAACAGCTAGCTCACGTTTACCTGTGACCATACTAGTGTTAGCCTCAGAAACACATTCATTATGCAAAAAGAGAGGAAACACTCATCGCAGCAGGACATCTGCTTAACGCAGCCTATACGGGTGCCAAGAGCATACAGCTCTGCTACACTGCCGGGGTATTGCGGGGCAGATCTCTACCGGGGTATTGCGTGGCAGATCTCTACTGGGGTAAAGATGGGCAGACCACTACCGGGGTATACATGGGCAGATCTCTACTGTGGTATTGCTTGGCAGATCTCTACCAGGGTATAGATGGGCAGATCTCTACTAGAGTATTGTGTGGGCAGATCTCTACCGGGGTATAGATGGGCAGACCTCTACCGGGGTATAGATGGGCAGACCTCTACCGTGGTACTGTGGGGCAGACCTCTACCGCGGTACTGTGGGGCAGATCTCTACTGGGGTATAAATGGGCAGACCTCTACCAGGGTAGAGATGTGCAGATATCTAATAGGGTAAAGATGTGCAGATACCTAATGGGGTAAAGATGGGCAGATCTCTACCGGGGTATAGATGGGCTGATCTCTACCGGGGTATAGATGGGAAGATCTCGACCGGGGTATAGACGGAAAGATCTCTACCGGGGTATAGATGGGCAGATCTCTACCGGGGTATTGATGGGCAGATCTCTATCGGGGTATTGCGTGGCAGATGTCTACCAGGATATGGATGGGCAGATCTCTACCGGGATATAGATGGGCAGATCTCTACCGGGGTATTGATGGGCAGATCTCTATCAGGGTATTGCGCGGCAGATGTCTACCGGGATATGGATGGGCAGATCTCTACCGGGGTATTGCGGGGAGGATCTCTACCGGGGTATTGCAGGGCAGATCTCTACCGGGATATACATGGGCAGATCTCTACTGGGGTATTGCTCACCAAATCTCTACTAGGGTATAGATGGGCAGATCTCTACCAGAGTATTGTGTGGGCAGATCTCTACCGGGGTATAGATGTGAAGATCTCTACTGGGATATAGATAGGCAGACCTTTACTGGGGCAGAGATGGGCAGATATCTAATGGGGTAAAGATGGGCAGATCTCTACCGGGGTATAGATGGGCAGATCTCTACCGGGGTATAGATGTGAAGATCTCGACCGGGGTATAGATTGGTAGACCTCTACCGGTGTATAGATGGGCAGATCTCTACCGGGGTATTGATGGGCAGGTCTCTTCTAGCCTATTGCGCGGTAGATCGCTACCGGGGTATTGCGGGGCAGATCTCAACCGAGGTATTGCGTGGCAGATCTCTACCGGGGTATAGATGGGCAGATCTCTACTGGGATATAAATGGGATCATCTCTACTAGGGAATTGCGTGGCAGATCTCTACCGGGGTATTGCGGGGCAGATCTCAACCAAGGTATTGCGTGGCAGATCTCTACTGGTGTATTGCTTGGCAGATCTCTACTGGGAAATTGCGTGGCAGATCTCTACCTGGGTATTTTGTGGCAGATCTCTATCGGTGTATTGTGTGGGCAAATCTCTACCGGGGTATAGATGGACAGATCTCTACCGGAGTATTGCGTGGCAGATCTCTACTGGGGTATAGATGGCAGATCTCTACGGGGGTATGGATGGGCAGATCTCTACTGGGATATAGATGGGCAGATCTCTTCCGGGGTATTGCGTGGCAGATCACTACCAGGGTATATATGGGCAGATAATTACCGGAGTATTGCGTGGCAGATCTCTACCGAGGTATAGATGGGCAGACCTCTACCAGGGTATACATGGGCAGATCTCTACCGGGGTGTTGCGTGGCAGATCTCTACCATGGTATAGATGGACAGATCTCTACAAAAGTATTGCGTGGCAGATCTCTACTGTGGTATTGCAGGCCAAATCTCTACCGGGGTATAGATGGGCAGATCTCTACTGGAGTATAGATGGGAAGTTCTCTACCGGGGTATAGATGGGCAGACCTCTACCGGGGTATAGATGGGCAGTTCTCTACCGGGGTATTGAGTGGCAGATTTCTACTGGGGTATAGATGGGCAGATCTATACCAGGGTATAGGTGGGAAGATCTCTACCCGGGTATTGTGGGGCAGATCTCTCCCGGGGTAAAGATGGGCAGATCTCTACTAGGGTATTGCATGGCAGATCTCTACCGGGGTATTGCGGGGCAGATCTCTACTGGGGTATTGCGTGGTAGATCTCTACCAGGGTATAGATGGGCAGATCTCTACCGGGGTAAGATGGGCAGATCTCTACTGTGGTATTGCAGGTCAAATCTCTACCGGGGTATAGATGGGCAGACCTCTACTGCGGTATTGCGGGGCAGATCTCTACCGGGGTATTGCGGGGCAGATCTCTACCAGGGTATTGCAGTTCAGATCTCTACCGGGGTATAGATGGTAGGATCTCTACCGGAGTATTGCGTGGCAGATCTCTACTGGGGTATGGATGGGCAGATCCCTACTCGGATATTGATGGGCAGATCTCTACTAGCCTATTGCGTGGTAGATCTCTTCCGGGGTATTGCGGGGCAGATCTCAACCGAGGTATTGCGTGGCAGATCTCAAACGAGGTATTGCGTGGCAGATCTCTACTGGGGTATTGCTTGGCAGATCTCTACTGGGAAATTGCAGGGCAGATCTCTACTGGGGTATTTTGAGGCAGATCTCTACCGGTGTATTGATGGGCAGATCTCTACTGGGGTATAGATGGCAGTTCTCTACCGGGGTATTGTGGGGCAGATCTCTACCGGGGTATAGATGGGCAGATCTCTACCGGGGTATTGCGTGGCAGGTCTCTACCGAGGTATTGCCTGGCAGATCTCTACCGGGGTATTGTGTGGCAGATCTCTACCGGGGTATGGATGGGCAGATCTCTACCGGGGTATTGCGTGGCAGATCTCTACCCGGGTATGGATGTGAGATATTTAGTGGTATAGATGGGCAGATCTCCACTGGGGCATTGCGGGCCAGATCTCTACTGGTGTAGAGGAGTAAACAAAGGAGCAACAGAGGCCAGAAAAACAAAACTCCGAACAAAAAAACCACAGTACAAGACTGGAAAACAGTCCACAATGAAAAAAAAAATGAAAAAAAAAGAAGCCAAAACAGTCCAGGAGGCCGTCCCTGCTCCCAGCGGCGGCGGCGAGGACAAAGACGAAGACGAGCTGAAGGCCAGCCGCGCTCCCAGCGGCGAGACGAGGACGAAGACGAACAGGGGGCCGACCGCGCTCCCAGCGGCGAAGACGGAGACGAGCTGGGGGCCGACCGCGCTCCCAGCGGCGATGAAGGACCTTGGGCGGGCGCCTGCGTGGCATGCGGCGGAGTCGGAGGATGGGACCCCCTGACAGCTCGGACTGAGTGGGGCCCTCGGGACACTCGGAAGGCTCTGGCTCGGGACCCTCGAAAGACGCGGGACCCACGGGCTCAGGGACCCACGGGCTCGGGGACCCACGGGCTCGGGGACCCACGGGCTCGGGGACCCCCGGACGGCTCTGACTGAATGGCTGCTATGGGGCAAAGTGAGCCAAAGGCCATGGGTTAAATTGAACCTCTGGTTCAACTTACCCCTGCCAAAAGCCAATAACTGTCAAACATATTTTTTCACAATGCAAAAGAGCCATTTTGTTTAGAATGTATAAAATTCTCCATAAAATGAGAAATAAGATTTCCATACCAGATTTTCAAAATTCAGCATTGTTTTTGACAAATCAAAAAACAGAAAAAGCTTCTTTTTCATTAAAGTTTACCCATTTTGAAATGGTAATTGGGAAACGAGGCATTTTCCAATTTTTTTTTCTGATTCCTAAATGAAAATCAAACGATTTTGAAAAAGCTACACCATTTATACCCTCACCTTAAAGTTATTTTTTATCAGTGGTAAATAAAAGAAAATCAAGCCATACCCAGCTGGTTTTGTGTTGTTTCACGTAACTAAATTTAAATATTGGAAAAATAAATTTTTTTCCTGTTTTAATACTGGAAGAAAAATAGTTGGCTCACTTTACCCTGTGAACTGGTTCAACTTACCCCGTGCCAAGGGCAAACTGAGCCAATGGAGCACTTTTTTTTGCGATGTTATATTTCCAGAGCTGTTTGTTATAGACTCAGTCTTACAATTTCATTTTTCAGACAACAATCCAAATTAAGAATTGATGTTTTCATTGTACTCCTGTGTCATTTAATTTTGTCTGTAGAACCAAAAAAGCAAAAAGTGGCTGATCTTACCCCCACTCTCCCCTACATGAGAATTCAAACGTTAATCCAATCTAAATTTTAATCTCAATGAATGTACTCAGCTTGAATCTGTTATGTAGGACACACTGTGAAAGGGAATTTAAAAACATCTCTATTCTCTGTGTACTACATAGTAGAGGGTGACTGTACCTCCACACCTAAACACAAAAATGAGGATACTCAGGGGTTAAAGTGGGATTCAGAAGGTGGAGGAACCCTAAGATCAGTTTAGTGGCTCTGCATAGGGAGAAGAATCACAACTTTCTATTGTGAAATCCAGTAAATTATCTTGGTGTGCAGGCTGTGATCAGCTGACCTGCTGCTGCTGCTCTTTTCTTCCTCTCCTGTCCTCTTTCTTACATCTTTCTCCATTTAAGTGAATTTATTGCTCATTCTTTTCTCTCCCTGGAAATACAGCAGCTGTACTTTTTAGCTAGCAGACAGACTGTGTGACAAACTGCAGACACTTTATGTGCTGATATTTGTTGAGCATTTAGAAATGTTGTAATTAATATTACCTGCCACACGTTACTCTCTCTATGCTCGCTCCTCTTCAGTAGTGCTAACTAAATGCTTAAGTACTGTGAGCACAATATCATCGGCCCTCGGTCCGGCCCACTGTAACCTGTGATTATAGTGCTATAAATGATACATTAATTAAAACAGTTTTGCCTCTTTAATCTCTTTGTATGTGATAAGCCCTGGTGATGGAGGATACGCCAGTACGATTGTCTCTTATGTGTTATTGTTTGTCCATTTAGGCTCAGATTGTTTGATGTTTGACAGCGCACTGACTGGAAATATAAACTTTTCTCAAACATGTTAATCCTAAAATAACGAGTTTGTCTTGAAATTGTAAGTAGTTGAAAGTACAGATTCTTGTGTAAAAATGTAGGGAGTAAAAGTAAAAAGTAGTCAGAAAAATAAATGTCCAAGTAAAGTACAGATACCTGAAAAGTCTACTTAAGTACAGTAAGGAAGTGTTTGTACTTCGTTACTTCCCACCTCTTCATTTTACCTAGTGAAGTGGCTGATGTGTGTGTTTCCTCATACTCCCAGTGAGAAAACTACTTCCTGCTTCTTTAAAAGTCTGTCCAAAACCAAAGCCACTGTTTTGGAAAACACTCAGATCAGGGGTCTATTCCAGGAAGCATGTTCAACAAAGTCTGAGTTGACCTGAGTTGAACGCTGAGATTGATAACTCTGAGTTTCCCGTTCTAGACCAGCTGATCAGAGTTAATTCAATCAATCGATGATTGTTCACCCTGAGTTAGCCTGTGCCTAAGTAAGGAAAGAAAGCAATCATCAATGGAGCGCCCACACCAGGATTCACCATGGCAATGGGTAAATAATAGGCAGAGCCTCCATTTTAATCAAATGGCTCGAGGATCGCAAATGTCAGCATGGAGCATGACGAGTCACTTTAATCAGCCTGACCCACTCTGTCATCATCATAGACAGAATAAAAGTTTGCTATAAAATATATAATTTATTTTATAATGTCTGCTGTCAATATTTACACAACTTGAATATCCATCAGATGAAGCTGAATCCTAATTTTACATTTGATTTATAAAATCTAATTATTGAGCTGCAGCCTGATGGACAAAATGTGGAGAAATAACTCAGACTGAGTTTGCTGACTGACCTGTGTGTTAGTGACTGACACAGCAGCAGACCCCGGGGGAGCTGACCTAAGGTCAGTTTTTATTTAATATAGTGGCATTTAAAAGTTTGGGCACCCCTGATAATTTTCATGATTTTCCTTTATAAATCATTGATTGTTCGGATCAGCAATTTCAGTTAAATATATCATATAGCAGATGAACACTGTGATATTTGAGAAGTGAAATGAAGTTTATAGGATTTACAGAAAGTGTGCAATAATTATTTAAACAAAATTAGGCAGGCAAACTACAGTTTGGGCACCTTGTCGTTTTATTGATTTGAGTACCTTTAGTACTAATTATTGGAACACAAAATTTGTTTTGTAAGCTCATTGACCCTTGACCTACATACACAGGTGAATCCACAATGAGAAAGGGTTAAGGTGGCCAATTGCAAGTGTTTCTCCTCTTTGCATCTTCTCTGAAGAGTGGCAACATGGGAGCCTCAAAACAACTCTCAAATGACCTGAAGACAAAGGTTATTCAGCATCATGGTTCAGGGGAAGGATCCAAAAAGCTATCTCAGAGATTTCAGTTGTCAGTTTCCACTGTGAGGAACAGAGTGAGGAAATGGAAGACAACAGGCACAGTTCTAGTTAAGGCCCTAAGTGGCAGGCCAAGAAAACTCTCAGATAGGCAGAGGCGAAGGATGGTGAGAACAGTTATAATCAACCCACAGAGCAGCTCCAAAGACCTACAACATCATCTTGCTGCAGATGGTGTCACTGTGCATCGTTCAACTATTCAGCGCACTTTGCACAAGGAGAGGCTGTATGGGAGAGTAATGCAGAAGAAGCCTTTTCTGCACACACGCCACAAATAGAGTCGCTTGAGGTATGCTAAAGCACATTTGGACAAACCAGCTTCATTTTGGAATAAGGTGCTGTGGACTGATGAAACTAAAATTGAGTTATTTGGACATAACAAGGGGCGGTATCCATGGTGGGAAAACAACACAGTGGCGGTTCCATCATGCTGTGGGGTTGTGTGGCCAGTGCAGGTACTGGGAATCTTGTTAAAGTTGAGGGTCACATGGATTCCAGTCAATATCAGCAGATTCTTGAGAACGATGTTCAAGAATCAGTGACAAAGTTGAAGTTGTGCCGGGGCTGGATACTTCAACAAGACAACGACCCTAAACAGTGCTCCAAATCTACTAAGGCATTCATGCAGAGGAACAAGTACAATGCTATGGATTGGCCATCTCAGTCCCCAGACCTGAATATTATTGGAAATCTGTAGTGTGATTTAAAGCGGGCTGTCCGTGCTCAGAAACCATCAAACCTGACTGAACTGGGGATGTTCTGTAAAGAAGAATGGTCCAAAATACCTTCAACCAGAATCCAGACTCTCATTGGAAGTTATAAGAAGCGTTTAGAGGCTGTTATTTCTGCAAAAGGAGGATCTACTAAATATTAATGTCATTTTTCTGTTGGAGTGGCCAAACTTATGCACATGCCTAATTTTGTTTAAATAATTATTGCACACTTTCTGTAAATCCTATAAACTTCATTTCACTTCTCAAATATCTCTGTGTTTGTCTGCTATATGATATATTTAACTGAAATTGCTCATCCGAACAACCAATGATTTATAAAGGGAAAATCATGAAAATAAACTTTTTCATACCACTGTAAATCTGTTTTTGCTGCAGTTTGTGACAGTTCAGTTTATGATCATTCAATTGTTTAAATAATTATACAATAAAAATGGATCTAGTAATGGAATAAGAACCTCACTTTATTCATTCTTTTTTTTTTTCAAATGGAGAATTTCATTATTTTTGCTATTGCTGGATAAAAATACTTCTGCTTTAAGGTTTCTAATCTGATCTAAGATCAGCTTCACTGAGAGATGATGGCTCTCTGACAGCCACAGCAGAGATGTTTCACTGAGTTACTTTTAAAGATCAGAGTTCAGTAATAGTTTCATATTTAATTGAAAACATTCAGAGCAGTTTTCCAAGTCTGTAACGAATGTAAAGTTGTACCAATTAAGTCAAACATGTTATAATGAATGTCTCAGCTTTATAGGTTTTAAATATTTCAGTGCAGTTTGGGAGGATGAGCCATTTTAATTAAAGAATGCAGATTGTGTCGGGAAAATGAATCCATTATGAACAGATCTGGATTGGATGAGCTGGGAAATGACTGAATCCGTGATCCTGATCCGTTTGGATCCTCCTGCTGTGCAGGTGGACTCTGACATGGTTTACGGATCCGTTATAGAGCCTATGATCACAATTTAGGTGATTTTCAGTGGAAAACGTTAACAACATTTCAGTCCCATTAAATACATTTAGTTCAGTTTTCAAGACTTAGTTTCAGCCTCACCTTCACTCAAACATTCATATCCTCTCCAGGATCCAGACATTTTTTCCATCCAAAGTGTGTCCTGCGTCTAAAGCTTCATACAGATCAGTGTGATGTAACAGTGATGCTACAGTAAATGTTTCAGAGGAACTGACTGACAGCTGCAGCTGCACTCATTATAAATCTGTGACATCATTGCTGTCTCCGTCCTTACAGCCTGCTGACAAGTGAACGACTGTAAAAGCTTTATGTTATGTACAAAAATAACAAAATAACATCTAATTGGGATTTCAGTGCTTGTAGAAACACAAATGTCTGCAGATGACTTTGCTCCCTGATCACCAACAGCAACTTGTGTCAGACAGGCAGTTCAGGTGCAGCAGGATGGGAGGAGTTTGAGAGATACTCAGAATTTGTTGGATAAAACCTGCCAGTGAGCAGGTTAGGTTCAGAGAGTCTGTTACCCCGGTAATTGACTCAGAGTTGGAGTTAGCTTTCTTTCTGGAACAGTTTCCTCATTTTAGGGGTACAAATCCAGAGTTGTTAGCTGCTTCCTGGAATAGGTCCTTGATGCTGAATATGAAAAAGCTTGAGTTGGCAGATATGAAGAATTATCTCAGCCTGTCTTTTAGTGTTACTTATGCAACCAGCTGGTGGCTGCTGAATAAAGACCTTTAAAATATGTGCTTTAAAAGTTTCTTGCAGATGTAAAGGACAAGTTAAATCACATATATTAATAAACAGTCCAAAAATAAATGCTCTATGACACATGTGTCAGACTCAAGGCCCGCGGGTCACATCCAGCCCACGATCTAATTTTATATGGCCCGCGAGATGATTTCATATAGCTATTATTAAAGGCCCACGGGTAAATGGCGCTCCCACCACTGCCGCGCAGGCTAACCCGTTTTCCATGTAGCCAGTGACACGTATTGATCAGTGATCAGCGGATAAAAACAGTGGTCAGCACTTTTTACAGTGACATTTAAGTCTGCCTGACCCCTAAAAATGATCAAATGAAAAGTGGAAAACAGAGATTTTCCAAGCAGGCGAGGCAAAGGACCTGGTCGCTGACATCGGAGATAAATCAGGTGTCTTTGCCTCGCCTGCGATGTGCGGGGAGAAGAGCAGATTGGTGGGACGGATGTGGGAAAAGATGAAGAGGGAGACCTGCACAGGTGAGCTAACAGTGCATCACAGGAAATGCTGCGCAGCAAAGTCCTGAAGACACAACATGCCATAAGCACCGTAACACGGACAGTGAACTTTATAAGAGGCAAAGATTTAAATCATCGGCAGTTTCAGTCTTTTCTGGAGGAAACAGCTTCTGAATTTGGTGACGTGACTTATCACACAGGTGTGATGAGCTACCTGAGGAAATCTGTCAAGTTCATGGAAAGTAAAGGAAAATCCTCAGCAGGGCTCTGGGGTGAAAGGTGGCTGTGTGAATCGACTTTTCTCATGAAGCATCTTAATAAATCCATGCACCTTCAGGGACGGGACCGCATGATTACCGTGTCTCCACCATACACACAGCGCTGAGGTCGCAGCTGCGCTTTTTGCTGAGAAGCTGGACACACTGGGCAGTTTACGCAGCATTTTTCTGACTGAAGTGCAGAAATTCACATTGCAATTTTTACCTGAAAAATTTGCAAATTTTCATCAGCTTGAAATATTTTCATTTTCCCTGGTGTGATTTTTGAAGAAAAACAATGTTATATATTATTTTATGTGTTAAGAAAAAAGGTGCTGTATTCTGGCCATTCAAATTCATATTACTGATTTAAAAAAATATATTTTTAGTCCTGTTCAGCCTGCGACTCAGACAGTCTTCAGATTTGTGAGTTTGACACCCCTGCTCTATGATTAGGGTTAAGTAAAGAAACTGATTGAAACAATCACAAGATTTTGAGAACACCACTGTTAGTTTCCAGTGCAGCAGGGTGCCACCTGCTTGAGCACAAGACGTCCATCACCAAGAAACAGCCAATAGAGCAGCTTGACTGTGTTTCAGCCTCGAGGCTGCATCAGCAGATGGAGAACAGCTTGAAATAAACAGCAATGAAATGCACTCAGGCTCTCATTTACAGCAATATACTGTATATTTAGCAGCGTGGTAGAGCCACCCCCACACACAAAGACATGCATGTGTGATGTATCATCCACATACTGTATGTCAGTCAAACATGACTCAGTTTGATGTCTTCAGTATTATAGAGGAATCCCTTTGAAAGAATTCTAACATCTCCAGAATCTGGTCCGGTGGTCTGTAAATGAGTCTGTTATTCCATCCAGTAATCAGTAATCAGTAATCTGCTGCAGGTGAGTACTTGAAAAACGGGCGGAACAACCAGGAGAGACCAACTCTGCACAAGGGTTAACAAAAATCAGAAGCACCCACACACGTTATATATATAAATAAATGAGAGAGAGAGAGAGAGAGAGAGAGGAGCAGAGAGAGAGAGAGAGAGCGAGAGAGAGAGAGAGAGAGAGAGAGAGAGCGAGGACACTTTTGTGGGAATGTTTACCCACATTGGAAACACTATCATTAAGATCACCAACATTCAAATTACCAGTACCTTCATTTTCAGACCCACTTTCATATTTTCAATAAATTCCTTTTTGCTTTAAACCAGGTTGCATGTTTTTCTTTTTCCTCATGTGGCAATAAAATTATTAAATCATGCATACACCTTATATCACACAAATCAATGAACCCATCAAGAGATTTTTGTACCTCTGAAAACATCCCGCTTTGCATTAAACCTTGCATCAGCAACTGCTTTAGCAGAAAGTTTGACCACCCATTTGTGTGTCACTACAGCCGGCGGTCTGTCCACCTTCACTGCACAATCTTCCATATTTAAAGGTCAGAAAGTCGACATATTGTAAGAGTGGCAGTCATAATAAAAGCTGGTCAAATTCACCCAATATTAGGGAAAGGTGATCGAGATCAAGTGTCCTTATTAAAGGAAAGGAGACAATGCAGTCCCGTGATGTGTAAATGTGCCATAATGTAATAAAATAACATGTTTAAGCATTTATGTTCAGCCCACAGGTGACCTCTGAATGTTACACTGATTTTTTTAAAAGCTGCTTGTTATGAAGTTAATTTGTGTGAAGCAACTTATAACATTTAGAAAAGTGCTCTGCATATGAAGATGATTAGCTTTATTGAAATGATCAGTATGAAGTGGAGTTTGCAGTGTAACTCAGTTACACAGGTTATGCCTTTGTTTTGGGCTGTGTACACTACCAGCTTTTAGAATTGACTTCAGACATGCTGAAAGTTTGAATGAAGGTGAGATTTAAAGTGGACCATCTCCACAGCAGGACATGAAAAAATGTGCAGTATCATAAAGGAGCATTTCAGCCATTTCATTTCACCATGTTAAGCCTTAAGCCTTAGTAATGTTGTTTCATTGGGTTGTCCAGGTTCACACAGCACCCACACAGAACACAGAAAGTGAGAACATACCAGGCAAAGTGTCAAAGATAGCAAAGATGCATGATCTGTACTTCAACTTGTGGCAGATCCACATCAACAACATCCACCATATTATTAAGCACACTAGTGAGTTTAGTCACATTCTTTGAGCAGCAGAATTATGATTTGGTGTTATATCAGTAAACCTGAATTAAACTGAAAGCTCTCAAGTTCACGTTCTTTCAGCTCTGAGCATTAGTGACCAGGAACACACATGTCTTTAACCATTCTATAGCCATCCAACTGTAGCCTTAGATTCCTTATGAGATCATTTCTCAACATACCCGTGGTGAAATTTTCCAAGAACAAAAACTGTTGAACAGTGGATCAGACACAGAATCACCTTTTAGTCACAACTGACCCTGGTTTGTTCAATGAGGAAACTCATGGGAATTCTTAGCAGGATGAGGGCTGCTGATGTGTTCGTGGACTCACACAAACTGATACTGACTGCTATAAGGGGTTCAGCGCAGGTACGGTCTGCACAGAGAAGAGAGTTTCATCCACAAGGAAGCAAACAGCCATGAGTGGAGCCACCGTTAATACCTTACTCTGACACAACAATCCAGTGACAAGTGAGAGTTCAGAAAGACCTTCAATAGAGCCAATAGAGCAGCTTGACTATGTTTAAGCTTGGAGGCTGCATCAGCAGATGGAGAACAGCTTGAAATAAACAGCAATGAAATGCACTCAGGCTCTCATTTACAGCAATATACTGTATATTTAGCAGCGTGGTGACAATCCACTGCTTTAGTCTGATCTGCCTGGGCCACAAGCAGTAGACTGAGTGGTGTAACTGGGGAAATAGTACAGTACAAAGAGATGCATGTGTGATGTATCATCCACAAACTGTATGTCAGTCAAACATGACTCAGTTTGATGGATTCAGTATTATAGAGAAAGCCCTTTGAAAGAATTCTAACTCTCCTGATGCTCTTAGTCTGCTTTACCTTCAAAAGTGAAAAAAACTGCTATAAAGACCAAAGCTGCATTAAAATACACACACACACACACACATACACACGCAAACAAAATTTTTAATCATTGTTTTATGATGCTTTTTGAACCCCACTCGCCATTGCTTATCAATTTCAGGGTCATGGGGGGATGAAGCCGATCCCAGCTGTCATAACACAAGGGCTGGACACAGGGAGACAGAGAACCAGCGAAGCACCCAGGCAGAGGGAGAGCATGCCAGCCCCACACAGCTCCATGACATCACCAGCTAGATTCTTTAACAGTTAAAGGTAACTCATGTCCAAAGAACACCTGAAAAATACAAAAATCCCTGATGCTGTGGACTAGTGGTGGGTCAGTTTGGGCCTGGAACATTTACCATAAAAATGGTAGAGATTTGTGCTCTGAGCTTTTTTTTAATTTCAAACTGACAGCATGAGGTCTTCTGCCGTAAACTGGGAATCTCCCTGCTTATTTCCAAAGTGAAATGTGTGTTTTATAAGCTAATGAATATCATTAGCTAGCTAAGACAAAGTAGTTACTGGGGAGGTAGCTATGATGTTTTCATTTTTAAAAAGAATCAGTGCACATGGTGGATAGCACTGCTGCCTCACAGCAAGAAGTTTGTGGGTTCAAATCCACCATCTGTGTGGAGTTTGCATGCTCTCCACACATCTGCGTGGTTCTTTCCGGGTGCTTCAAAAACACGCAGTCAGTGGGGTTCGGTTAAGTGCCAAGTCTAACTTGCTCATAAGCATGAATTTGAGTGTGAATAGTTGTGTGTCTCTCTGTGTTAGCCCTACAACAGACTGGCAACCTGTA